>JAKWJC010000374.1:13669054-13674054 GCA_027704865.1 Solanum neorickii | reverse complement strand
ATGTGATTTGAAGTATTTCATGCTATTGAAATCAACTTTTCATACAAATAATATTATTTAGATCATGTGAGAATTTATAGTTACCTCGCTGCGAAAATTGATACGACAAAAGCGAGCTGTTATCCACGAATTCAGAATCACGATCAAATCTCTAACTCTAACCTAATTCTCAAAAGAAATAACTCGTTTTTTTATCTATATTTCTCTCTGTATTTTTTCTCTATATCTCTCTTTTCCTCTCTGTATTTCTTTGTATCTGTGTATCTGTGTCTTTGTCTATCTTTTTTCTTCTCAACTGAACGTGTTTTTATAATAATTTGGCTGAGAGTTTGATGCTAATTAAAAGGATAGTAATAGAGTTGGATTAGGATTTAGTTTGAAATATTGTTGAGGGAATTGGGGTTGAGATAAGGATTTAAAATAAATAATTAACAAAAAAAATGTTTAAAAAAATCAAAAGGAACGTCCAAAAGAAGAAAAAAAATCAAAATTAATGGGATGAGACTTTTTAGTAAAATAAGTTAGAAAGTTGGGAATAATTAGGATAAGGTAAACAAATTTGAAATCTTTAGGACTCCTCTTTTCTTTTATTTTTCTATACATTTTCATAATATTTTCTATATTATTATTATTTTTAAACTAGATAATTAACAAATAACTTAAATTCTCAACTTCTATTTATCAATTTTTTTTATTATTAAACTATAATTGATCTTATTAGTTTTATTAGTTTACAATTTATTATTATTATTATATTTTATTTTAAATATAACCTTTTAAAAAAAAATTGGTGTTTGACTCTTTATATTTTGATAAAAAATTAGGTGTTCACAGTATGCCCCTCTTTGCTTGAAAACATGAAGAGTTTTCATGCAAAGACGTGAACAATGTAACTAATTTTTTACTGAAATGTTTATGTGAAAAAATTATAGTAGAGAAGAGGTTCGGTTGTGTCCAACTTTTAAAAACTACCTATCCTATGTTGAGATGATAAGGACTCAGGCGTAGTTCCAATGAGTTAGGTAGTCGAGTGAGGTTTTCTCGAGATTCCGGTTCGTAGCTCCAGCTATTACATAAAAAAAATAAAATGCAAAAAAACAAAATGCAGAATATGAAATCCTATCTATTCCGATAGTGCTAAGTCTTCATTTTGGATTCTCAGATATCCCTTCACCCTCTTTGGGTAGGTTCATCTATTCTGAACTTTGCTCTGGACTTCTGAGTTTAAGACTTGAAACTTCATGACTTGATTTCAGCTACTGACGTTCTTTCGCATGATATTCTTGAAAACTTATTTTCTTGAAAGGATGAATTCTATTATTTTTGAACTGCAAATTTGTGTACTATGTAGAAACCTGCACACAAAACAAAATTTTCTACCTAGTTTGCACTAGGAAATTTTGTGAGTTATTGATGAAAGCTATATAAGTCTATACTAATAATAAAAATAATGTTTTTATAGCCTATTACAGAATGTAAAAAAAAAGACGAAAGGGAGTTTTGTACCCAAATTGCAATCAGGGGTTATTGTGCCCTATGAAGACATGAAAAATAAAATAGGGGTTATTGTGCCATATATGCAATCCAGAGGTTATTGCACCCTCTGAAGACATGAAAAATAAAATAGAGGTTGTTGTGCCCTATATGCAACCAGGGGTTATTGTGCCCTGTGGAGACAAAAAAAAATAAAAAATGATAGGGGTTATTGTGCCCTATATACAATCCAGGGGTTGTTGTGCCCTATGAAAAATAAAATAGGAGTTGTTGTGCCCTATATGCAACCATGGGTTATTGTGCTATGTGAAGACATAAAAATGATAGGGGTTATTGTGCCCTATATGCACTCCAGGGTTATTGTGCCCTGTGAAGACATGAAAAATAAAATAGGGGTTGTTGTGCCCTATATGCAACCATGGGTTATTGTGTCATGTGAAGACATAAAAAATGATAGGGGTTATTGTGCCCTGTGAAGACTTGAAAAATAGGATAGGGGTTATTGTGCCCTATACGCAACCGGGGGTTATTGTGCCCTGTGAAGACATAAAAATGATGATAGGGGTTATTGTGCCCTATATGCAACCAGGGGTTATTGTGCCCTGTGAAGAAAAAAAGATAGGGGTTATTGTGCCCTATATGCAATCCAGGGGTTATTGTGCCCTGTGAAGACATGAAAAATAGAATAGGGGTTATTGTGCCCTATATGCAATCCAGGGGTTATTGTGCCCTATGAAGACATGAAAAATAGAATAGGGGTTATTGTGCCCTATATGCAACCAGAGGTTATTGTGCCCTGTGAAGACATAAAAATGATGATAGGGGTTATTATACCCTATGTATAACCAGGGGTTATTGTGCCCTGTGAAGAAAAATGATAGGGGTTATTGTGCCCTATATGCAATCCAGGGGTTATTGTGCCCTGTGAAGACATGAAAAATAAGATAGGGGTTATTGTGCCCTATATGCAACCAGGGGTTATTGTGTCATGTGAAGAAAAAAATGATAGGGGTTATTGTGCCCTATATGCAATCCAGGGGTTATTGTGCCCTGTGAAGAAAAAAAATGATAGGGGTAATCCAGGGGTTATTGTGCCCTGTGAAGAAAAAAAATGATAGGGGTTATTGTGTCCTATATGCAATCCAGAGGTTATTGTGCCCTGTGAAGAAAAAAAATGATAGGGGTTATTGTGCCCTCTGAAGACATGATTTTATATATGTATATATATATATATATATGTATATATATGTATATATATATATATATATATATATATATTTCTTCTTTTCACTTATATTATTATCGTTATTAATATTATCGTTATTTTATTTTATTTTTATTTGTTCATTGAACAAACTAAAATAAAATAAAATGCCCAGATTCAATAAAAAAATCATCTTTATTGTTATTATTATTTTATCACGCATATTATATGGAAAGTAATGATTAAAGAACTTACCATCGCGGCGTTTGTCTCTCGCAAACTATTTACATGATTCTGCCTTATACCTGTTTTAAGTCAAAGAAATGTATTGTTAATTTACCTACATGGTGGTTGGTTCGTGACTTTGAATATCTTGTAAAGCTTGACTTCTGGATCCGCCCCGTTTGGAAGATTCATCCCACTGATGATTTGTGAATATCTTGTAGATGTTTTAAAAACAGTCGTTATCTTTCCTTGAAACACTTTTCAAGGACATTCTAACTCATCACCATTTTGTGCATGTTGTGTGGTTCATTCGTTCCCAAGCGACTCTTTTGCTTTATATATTTTCACTCGGTATCGATTTATGGTATTTATTTTCTCGATAGGTTCACAGCCCTAGCCAATATGGTGCATGTTCCCAACATTCAACTGGAAATACCGTAGTCAATTTTGCTGATTTAATTTTATTTTCTCACTTGACACGAGTTGATGCTGAGAAAGAAAAATAAAAAAAATCAAAGAAACACAAGCAGATATGACACGAATAAAAGGGTTATGAAGGAAAAATTGTGTCTTTAGAAGTAGAAGATAAATAAGAAAATGTTTAAATGAGTGAAAAGAATCTTATCTGAAAGTACGTGACAACTTTGGAACATGACATGCAATTGGACCAAACGTTTGATCTTTTCGAGTTGTCTGAATCTCAGGAAACAATGTTGCACCTTTCAGTCTAAGCTTGACTTTTATCATGATTGCGCTCATGTCCAGACAAAATGTCATCATTCGATCAGTTACACCTTTCATGATTTTTCACCAAACCATCATCTTATAGTGCCCGTAAAGGGTTTTCACAACACTCTCTTCTTCATTTTCTCCATAGTTCGCCAACATAATGTCTCTACCTTTAGAGAACTGAAGAACATGATTATCTTTTTATTGAGTGATTAGACCGAACCCTAATGAAGGGCTGCCTACATATCCTTTTAGGAATCAGGTCAAACATAGTTCAAAAGAAATAACTCTCACGATCAAATCTCTAACTCGAACCTAATTCTCAAAAGAAATAACTCGTTTTTTTTCTATATTTCTCTCTGTATTTTTTCTCTATATCTCTCTTTTCCTCTCTGTATTTCTTTGTATCTGTGTATCTGTGTCTTTGTCTATCTTTTTTCTTCTCAACTGAACGTGTTTTTATAATAATTTGGCGATCCAAGCCCGGTGAAAAAAAAAAGCATAAGAAGAGTCCGATAATGGCCGGTCTTTAAAGGCCCTTAAGAAAGAGGCTTAAGTCATCGATTCCAAAGTAGATTATAGTACGTACCATTCTCCAAGAGTCTTATACGCCGATATATTTCCGCCTCATTCTCCGCGGCAATAACGTTTCTAAAAGTTTAGAGTGATTCCGAACCGCTAGGCAAAAAGGTTAGTAAGAATAGGAATTGTTAGATTTCCTGTATCGGAGAGAGAAGCTGAGTCAGGATGAGGGAATTGTTTCTATGCTTTTCTCAGATAATGCGGGTTAAGAGTGATGCTAATTAAAAGGATAGTAATAGAGTTGGATTAGGATTTAGTTTGAAATATTGTTGAGGGAATTGGGGTTGAGATAAGGATTTAAAATAAATAATTAACAAAAAAAATGTTTAAAAAAATCAAAAGGAACGTCCAAAAGAAGGAAAAAAAATCAAAATTAATGGGATGAGACTTTTTAGTAAAATAAGTTAGAAAGTTGGGAATAATTAGGATAAGGTAAACAAATTTGAAATCTTTAGGACTCCTCTTTTCTTTTCTTTTTCTATACATTTTCATAATATTTTCTATATTATTATTATTTTTAAACTAGATAATTAACAAATAACTTAAATTCCCAACTTCTATTTATCAATTTTTTTATTATTAACTATAATTGATCTTATTAGTTTTAATAATTTACAATTTATTATTATTATTTTATTTTATTTTAAATATAACCTTTTTTAAAAAAATTGGTGTTTGACTCTTTATATTTTGGTAAAAAATTAGGTGTTCACAATAATAATAATAATAATGATAATAATAATAACAATGATAATAATAATAATAA
>JAKWJC010000374.1:13664054-13666554 GCA_027704865.1 Solanum neorickii | reverse complement strand
CAGACAAGAATATCCTATGCTAGAATGCTTATTGAAGTAAATGTTACTAAGCCTATTCCTCAGAAGATAACAGTAATGGATCCAAATGGTAGAACATTTATGCAGGATGTTGTGATGGAGTGGAAGCCTCTATATTGTGATAAATGTCAGAAGATTGGACATCAATGTCAAACAGCAACAATGGAGGATCTACCAAAGAAGAGAAGGCCATGGAAAAAAGTTACACAGACTTGGCAATATAAAGGACCAATTCAACAACAGGAGAAGAAGGATGAACAAAGAAAGGTGCTAGAGAATATAGAAGATGATTCTTCTTCTGTGTAGGAGGAGAAACAAGAGATAGAACAAAGAAGAGATCAGGAAATCAAGCAAACACCAGAACTTAATCTAAGGCCTAATACTGGAAGCAAGCAGCTGGAATTCAGTTTGTCCAATTTTCCTATGTTATCAGCCATACCAATGAGAAATGGATTTGAGAGCCTGATGAATAGCAAGCTGGCTTCACTGCCTGTGGATAGAGGTGGAGCTTCTAAATCTTGTTAATGAAGTGGAGTTTTTGGAATGTGAGGGGCATGAATAAGAGGTATAAGCAAAAAGAAATAAAGCTGTTTTTACAGCTTAATAAAGTTTCCTTAGCAGGGCTAATTGAAACTAGAGTGAAAGAGGTTAATGCAAATACAACAATTAATGGTATAGCTCCAGGATGGAAAAGGCTGAACAATTACAAAGATGCTGCTAATGGGAGAATTTGGATTATATGGGATGACAGTTGGTATGATGTTAAGCTAATAAATAGTTCAGCTCAGATGATACATTGTCAAGTAAAGGAAAGAAGCAAAGGGTATCAGTTTAATCTCTCAGTTATATATGGTTTTAATACTATAGAGCAGAGGAAGAGTTTATGGACTGATATGAACATGATGGTTCAAAATGTTACACAATCATGGCTCATAATAGGAGACTTTAATGCTATTTTGTCCCCCAAGGATAGACTAGCTGGAGCTCCTGTTAATGTGAATGAGATAAAGGATTTTGCAGACTGTGTCAAGGTTATGGGCATTCATGAATTACAGTGGAAAGGTAGTTACTATACTTGGAGTAATAAGCAGATTGGTAATGCTAGAATCTCAAGCAGGATTGATAGAGCCTTTGGGAATGATGCATTAAGAGCAAGTTTTAAGTTCTTTAATGTATGGATTGAACATGAATCTTTCTTAGAACTGGTGGAGAAAGTGTGGAAGCAGGAGAAAGGAAGGGATGCAATGAAAATGGTGTGGTATAAGTTGAAAGCTCTTCAGCCTGTCTTGAAGCAGCTGAATAGGAGAGAGTTTAAATATATAGGCAAGTAGATTGAGGAAGCTAGAAATGATCTTCCAGATATTCAAATCAGCTTTGTAACCAAGAAAATGATGATTTAGTTACTAAAGAAAAAGAACTCCTAACAAAACTTGAAAAGTGGTCTTTGATTGAGGAAAGTGCTCTTAGGCAAAAAGCAAGAGCAAAATGGATTAAGCTTGTCACGACCCAAAAACCGAGCCGCGACTGGCACCCACATTTACCCTCCTATGTGAGCGAACCAACCAACCAACCGGATCTCAAGTCAATCTTAGAGAAGACACAAGCACCTTGTAACTGATCGAACAAGTCATCAATGCGAGGAAGAGGATACTTGTTCTTTATGGTTACCTTGTTCAACTGCCGGTAGTCTATGCACATTCGAAAACTCCCATCCTTCTTCTTCACAAACAAAACCGGAACACCCCAAGGAGATGCACTTGGTCTAATGAAGCCTTTGCTTAGCAACTCTTGAAGTTGGGCCTTTAATTCTCTTAACTCTGCGGGAGCCATCCTATAAGGGGGTATAGAAATGGGGCGAGTGCCCGGTTCAAGATCGATGCAGAAGTCAATATCCCTATCTGGTGGCATACCAGGAAGATCTGCAGGGAACACATCCAAAAACTCACAGACTATCGAAACCGACTCAATCGAGGGTACTTGAGTAGTGTCATCCTTGAGATGTGCCAAGAAAGCTAAACACCCTTTACTAACATTTTCTTAGCACGAAGAAAGGAGATGATGCGCACCGGATTGGAAGTGTAGGCACCCTCCCACACTAACGGATCTGTCCCAGGCTTGGCTAACGTCACGTTTTAGCATTACAATCCAAGATCACAAATTGCGGAGAAAGCCAAGTCATACCAGAATTACATCAAATCAACCATTTCTAAGATAACCAAATCTACATAAGTGTTGCTCCCCACAAAGTTCACCAAACAAGACCTATATACCTTTTCAACTACCACAGACTCACCCACCGGGGGTAGGAAACACGAATAGGCATGTCAAGTAATTCACAACGTAAATTTAGACCATTAGCAAATGAGGAAGATACATAAGAGAAAATGTGGATCCAGGATCAAACAATACAGAAGCCATCCAATCACAAATCAGAAGATACTTGTGATGACAGCATCAGATGTCTCCGCTTCCGATCTCCCAG